>CM077466.1:2515372-2555925 GCA_039654755.1 Calcarius lapponicus | reverse complement strand
GGGAAAATTGGGGTCCTGCATCCGGATTTCCAGCCGCAGGGAATTGCGGGAGGCGGTGACACCGAGCCGCTGGCCCAGGGCCACCTGTGCCCCGCTGGTGGCCAGCACGGCGCCATCGCGGGTCGATGGCCAGGGTGGCCGGAGGGTGGCTGTCCACAGTGCAGCGGACGATGACCAGCCCGGCCACCCTGGGTCTCCTGGAAGAGCGTGAGGGTGGGAATTCGGGGTGGATCTGTGGATGGGAGAGGATGCTGAGGTTTGGGCGTCCTCGTGGTGTGGTCACAGGGAAAATACAAAAAGTGGTTTGAGTTGGAGGGGACACTAAATCCCAGCTGGTCCCATCGGCAGGGACACCTTCTCCTAGTCCAGATCTCCAACCTTCATCCAACCTGGCCTTGGGCACTTCCAGGGGTGGGAAGTGTCTTCCTACCCAACTGGATGTCACGATCTGCTTGTCCCATGTGTCACTGGGTCACATTTACCCAAAATTGTCACAACAAAGCCATGGCTGGGTTATTTTCCCCTGAAAACCTCCTGAGCTGTTCTTATCCTGTTGGATTCTTCATGAAAAACCTCCCAAATCTTGCAGAATGGAGGGGATTAGTGGGAGATGCTGCAATTGACGCATCCCAAATGTCACTTCATGTCACCTTCACACCTGCCTCATGGCCAAAATTTGTTGTATCCCCATAAAATTCAACCAGCAGGGCTGACCCCGCTTCATCTCCCCCTGGGCACTCAGGAAGAGGCTTTGCCATGAATTTTTGGGGGGGGGATTTCCTGGATTTTGTGGGGTTTGCGCAGCCCCACGTGGGCAGGAGCTGGTGGCACTCACATGTCACTCTGAGGCTGATGGCCTGGGCCGTGTCGCTGCCTGGCTGTTGGTCACCTGGCAGGAGTAGTACCGGCATCACTGGCAGCCACCGTGGGGAAGAGGAGGGTGTTGGGCCCGGGCCCTCCTTGAGCACGCGCTGTTCTTGAACCAGGTGTAGGTCAGCTCCTCGGGGTGTCCCTCCCGCCGGGGACATCGCAGGACAAGGTGGTGGCTGTCCCCTCGAGCACCTCGGCTGCAGGGCTGGCCGAGATCTCCGCGGCTGAGGGAGAAGGGACACGTTCAGCATGGCCCCAGGGACAGGAAAACAGAACGCCCACCCCAAATCCCCCATTCCAGAGCCTGGGAGAAGATGGAAGCCCCAACAACGGAGCTGGGGGGACATTTGGGTTTGTCCCCTGCCACCAGCTGGGGACACCTGGCTGTAGAGCAAAGCCCTGGGGACCAAACTCATGGTGGGTGGGGAAGGGTCTTTCACCTCTCAGGGTGGGCTCAGGGGGGTTTTGGGGGGAGCACAGGGACCCATCTGGGGGGAGATGATCCAGTGGGATTCCAGCTCAGGCAGGGAAGGCTGGGATTTGTCTTTGCTGTGGGATCTGGTGGGAGGAGGAGACTCTTCCCTTCCCTGTGAGCGTGGAATTCCCAGAGAAGCTGTGGCTGCTCCTGGATCCCTGGAAGTGTCCCAGGCCAGGCTGGACATGGCCTGGATCCACCTGGGATAGAGGGAAGTGCTCCTGCACATGGCAGAGGTGGTAATGATCCCTAAGGTCCCATTCCCACCATGGCTCTGGATCTCCACAAGCACCCAACCTCTTCCCAGCTCTGCTCCCTGTTTTCCAGGATCACCAAGACAAGGGACACAGGTGTGGCACAATGGGGCCACCACCTTCCTCCTGCCCGGACACCCCAATTCCCAGACCTCCAGCAGCACCAGCCACCTCCATCCCAGGGGTGGCACAACGGGGCCACCACCCTCTTCCTGCCCGGACACCCCAATTCCCAGACCTCCAGCAGCACCGGCCACCTCCATCCGAATCCGTGCCACCCCAAACTGGGACACTCAGCAATGTCCCACCCCAGCAGAGCTCCCATGGCACTTACAGAACACGCGGAGGGTGACAGGAGGTGACACCCCGGTGCCCAGGGTGTTCTGGGCCTCGCAGTGGTACTGCCCGTGGTCCTCACGGCGCACCCCCGGCAGGGCCAGCACCGCTCCGTGCCCACGGCCACCCCGTCCTTGTACCAGTGGTACCCCGAGACTGGGGGGTGGCTGCTGCCAACCTCACAGCTCAGGGTCACCGCGTCACCCACGCCAATGTTCCCCGAGGAAGGGCTCAGCGACACCTGCGTGTCTTGGGGGCGTCTGCGGGGGACACAGAGGGACGGTGGTGGGCACAGGGTGCTGTCACCACCCTGGGGAGGTGCGTGACAGGAGGTGGCACCTAAGGACAGATGTGGCCAGCGAGCAGGAAAGGGAGGGAGAAGCAGGAGGAAAACGCTGCAGGGAAGGAGGGGGGTGGCAGGGAGGGGGACGTGGCCGTGATGGCGGTGGCAGAGGTGTCCCCTGTCCCCACCCCACGACGCCTGACCCGCAGCACCACCTCCGTGCTCGCCCGCTTGGATCCGTCGGAAACCACGCAGAGCAGCTTCTTGGAATGATCCTTCCAGGTGAGGAGCTGGTCAGGTTCACCTGTGGCTGACCCCGCTGGTGTCCAGCTGGATGTGGCGGGACACCTGGGACACCTGGGGGTCGTAGCCCTCCCAGCGCAGGGCGGTGTCACCCCTGGGACAGAAGTAGGGCGTGGAGCACTCCAAGGTGACCTTTGTCCCTCGGTCTGCTCCTCGCTGCTGGTGACACGGGGACGCTCCAGATCCTCTGGGATGGAGAGCAGAGGGCAGGATGACCTCATGGAATGGGGCAAGGAGGGAATTTTTGGGGGAATTTCGGTGTTTTACCCACCCGAAACGCTCAGGGTCACATCCGCGACGCCGACCAGCGGTCGCCGTTGATGATCTCAAAGCGGAACCTGTAGAGGCCATTGTCCCCCGGTGTCACCCCCCGCAGCAGCAGGGTACAATTCGGGCCATGGGGTCCCCCAGGAGCTGGGCACGACCCCCAAAACGGGAATCCACATCCTGGGGGGTGGCGGAGTGGAACACGACTGTCGCTGGCGTCGTAGTCCTTGTACCAGATGGCCACAATGCCATCGGCGGTCGTCACATCCGCGGGGTAGCTGAAGGTGCAGGGGACAACCAGGCAGGACCCCCCGCTGGCCTGCAGGGACTCGGGGTAGGAGACCCCCCAGGAGCCAAGGGCTGTGCCAGGGAAAATCAGGATCAGGAGCCAGAAGTGTCCCCATTTCCCCCAGGACATGTTGGGGACACGTCACCCGTGCTTGATGGGGAAAGTGGGAGAGGAGGTGGATTTGGATAAACCCCCTCAAGCGGAGGTTTTGGGTGGAGGAGGGGGAGATAACCGGGAAAACGGGATCCTTTAGGCCTAAATAATGAGGACAAAGGGGAAAGAGATGTCCTGGGGTCCCAAATGTATTTCCTCACCCCGGCGCCTTGTCCTTGCTCCCATGGCTTGGCTGTCCCCTTGTCACCCCATCCCCGTGTGTCAGGAGTGTGGGATCATCGTAAATCCCCCCAGGAGCAGCCTTGGTATCCCCCAAATTCTGCCTGGCTCCTACTCCCACCCCATTGGGGCCAATCCTGTCTTCCAGTCCAGCAGGGGGACGATCCCAAGGGTGTCACTGTCCCCCATACCTGGCGGACGAGGCTGGCCAGGAGCACGAGGCAGCGGGGCAGGCGCATGGTGGCACTGCCGGGGGACATGGGGGACACGGATCACAGCGACACAGGGACCCTGGGGACAAGAGGAGGTGGCTGAGGGACCTTGGAATGGGTGGGGATGGATCCTGTGGGATAAATCCTGCTGGAATCAGGAGGGAAAACAAAAAGGAAGGAAAAAGGGGAAGGAAGGAAGGAAGGAAGGAAGGAAGGAAGGAAGGAAGGAAGGAAGGAAGGAAGGAAGGAAGGAAGGAAGGAAGGAAGGAAGGAAGGAAGGAAGGAAGGAAGGAAGGAAGGAAGAAGGAAGGAAGGAAGGAAGGAAGGAAGGAAGGAAGGAAGGAAGGAAGGAAGGAAGGAAGGAAGGAAGGAAGGAAGGAAGGAAGGAAGGAAGGAAGGAAGAAGGAAGGAAGGAAGGAAGGAAGGAAGGAAAGGAAGGAAGGAAGGAAGGAAGGAAGGAAGGAAGGAAGGAAGGAAGGAAGGAAGGAAGGAAGGAAGGAAAGGAAGGAAGGAAGGAAGGAAGGAAGGAAGGAAGGGAGGAAGGGAGGAAGGGAGGAAGGAAGGAAGGGAGGAAGGGAGGAAGGGAGGAAGGGAGGAAGGGAGGAAGGAGAACTAAAGGAAAAATGAAAAAAAAGAAAATAAAGAAGAAATGAAAAAAGGAATAAAAAAAAAGAGGAAAAGAGGAAGAAAAAGAAGAAGAAAAAAGGAAGAAGAAAAAGAAGAAGAAAAGGAAGAAGAAAAAGAAGAAGGAACCAAGAAAAAGGTGAAGAAAAAGAAACCAATAAAAAGAAAAGGAATACAAAAAATAAGCAGAGAATTATTTGAAACGTCTTTGCAGCTCCAGACGAACTCCTGACATTCCTTTAGGTTTTGCCCCTCATCGTTCCGTGACAAACCAGAATAATTTCACACCCTGAACTTTTCCCCAATATCCTGGAAATCAGCGATCGGATTGCTGCGAGCTCCGATCCTCCTCTGAGCTCTCCTGGGTCTCTCCCTGAGGAACGAGGCCTCTCCCAGCCCCCCGCTCCGGCCTTTCCCTCTCCACCGTTCCCTCCTTCTCCGATACCTCCTTTTCCCACATCTGTATCCAATTTCCTCGCCGCTCCTTGGATTTCGGGCTGGATTTCCCGCTCTGGAGAGCTTTGCTTGGGATTTTTTTCCAGACTGTGAGCACAGAGAATGGCTGGGGTGGCCCCTGGGTGTCGATGCTATGGAGGGGGGGACGATGTGAGGGCCACAAATTGTCACGGGATTTGTGCCGGAAGAGGAAGGAAGAGCCGGGGATCCAGCCCCCAACTGGTGCTGGTGCCAAGTTTCGTTTCTTCTCCTGGGTTTCTCTCCCGGTTTCGATTCCTGAGGGCCCCTGGGGGATCCCTTGGAACGGGACCCACCGGGGTCAGTGGCCTGTGGTGGGGCCCTGCTGCTCGGAATTCCAAGAGTTGGAAAGATTTCTAAAAAATGTTTTTGGTGCGGGGCTTGGGGGCAATCTGGGGTGGGGAAGGTGTCCCTGGTGTCCCTAAATGGGATTTAAGGAACGGGTTGGGATGGGAGGGGCGGAAATCTCGTCTCATTCTCCTGGGCAGGGACGTCTCCTGATGTCCAGGTGCTCCAAAACCCTGTCCAGCCTGGCCTTGGACACTTCCAGGAATGGGGCAGCCACAGCAAATCTGGGAATTCCATTCCAGAGCCATCCACTCTCAGAGGGAAGAAATTTTTTCCCAATCTCCCACCCATCCCTGCAGTTCAGAAGTCACTTTTTGGCACAGGAATGAGCACACAGAGGGGACATTCCCAGTGTGGGACCCTTCAGCTCCCTCACATCCCAAAACCCAGAGAAATAGGGACCAGGGGGTGGTGGGACACCATTTCCTCGGGATAAGGGAGGGATGTGACCCCTCCATAGCCTGGATCTGATTCCTGGAGTTCCAGGCACTTCCCTGGCTCCTGGCAGGAGATGGATGAGGCTCATCCCAAAGGGATCCTCCACGAGCCACCCCCACCCCTCAACCCTGTCCCCAGAATTCCCATCCCTGGAGAACCACGGCGTTACCTGGCGGTGGGGGTGGCTCTGGCAGCCGCCACCTCCGGAGCGGTGGCCTCGGGAAGTCGCCTGTCCCCGCGCTCAGGGACGTCCCTTTATAGGCTGGGGGAGGAGGGTGAGGAGCCCCAACCGCAGAACTTCCTCTTCGGAGTCCCTGCTCTGATTTCGGGAAGTGGCGACCGTGGCAGCTTTTCCCTAATTTCCATGTTTTTGGGGCCAGGCTCGGTTTGGAGCGCTCCAAGGTCTCTGGGTTTAGGGTCCTGCTGGTGGGGCTGGGGCAGGGTTGGTGTTGTTCCCTGTGGGAAACAGTTTGGGATTTGTGCTGATAGCTCGGGAATGTTTTTGTGTGTCTCGATGGAATCAAGGGCGGCTCTGCCCTCACTCTGCTGGAAGGGGTTGGGATTGCATCGGGAATTGGGGGGACACAGCTGGGAAAACTGATCCCAACTGATCCAGGAATATCCTGGATCATGTGGCTCCAGGATAAACCGGGAAAGAAGGAAAGGGGAATGTTGGGAGTGATGCTGTTTGTCCTCCTGAGTCACCAAAATGGATCCTGATTGCCCTGGGAATGCTGAATGCTCTGAGGGCTGGATCACCTCTGCTCTGGGAGAGTTGGGAATGTTCCCCTGGAGAAGGGAAAAATCCAGGGAATTCTCAGAGTCCCTAAAGGGGCTCCAGGAGAGCTGGAGAGGGACTGGGGACAAGGCCCTGCAGGACAGGAGCCAGGGAATGGCTCCCACTGGGAAAGGGGGAGATTGGGCTGGGATCTTGGCAAGGAATCCTGGCTGGGCTGGAATTCCCAGATTTGCTGTGGCTGCCCCTGGATCCCTGGCAGTGCCCAAGGCCAGGCTGGACATTGGGCTTGGATCCACCTGGGACAGTGGGAGATGCCCCCAAAGGCAGGAGAGGGCTCTGCCACTGGAAATTCCGAAGGAATTCTCAGCTGGGAGCCGTGGCTCTGGGGATGTAGAGGCTGATCCAGATCCAACCTCTGCCCCTTGCAGCAAAGACACCCAGGCTGGTGGCACTGGTGGCACTGGTGGCGCTGGGCGAGGCTGGCCCCTGGTGACCACGCGGGGTCAATGCCCGACCTTGTGCCCTGGCAGTGTGGGGAAAGTGACTCTCGGCCCCTCCCGGCCGTGCCAGCGGGTGCTGAGCCAGCAGGGACATGCCCACGGCCCCCGGTGCCACCACGGCCCCCAGTGCCCCCACGGCTGTGCTGCACACTGGGAAACGGTTGCCAGACCCCTCCGGAGGATACCAGTGTGGGACTGTGCCAATGCCAGGGGGCTCCTGGATTTGGGAGCTGCGCCAGGCCTGTGGGATATTGGATTTGGGAGCTGTGCCAATCCCAGTGGGCTCTTGGATTTGGGATCTGTGCCAGTCCCGGTGGGCTCTTGGTGTGTGGGGTCTGTGCCAGTCCTGGTGGGCTCCTGGATTTGGTCACTGTGCCAGGCCTGTGGAAATGGGATTTGGGAGCTGTGCCAGGCTTGGTGACTTTTGGAATTGGGAACTGTGCCAGTCCTGGTGGGCTCCTGGATTTGGAACCTGTGCCAGGACTGTGGAAAATGGGATTTGGGAGCTGTGCCAATGCTGGTGGGCTCTTGCATTTGGGAACTGATCCAGTCCCTGTGGGCTCCTGGATTTTGGGACCTGTGCCAGACCTGGGGGGATCTCGGAATTTGGGATCTGTGCCAGTTTTGGTGGGCTCCTGGATTTGGGAACTGTGCCAGTCCTGTGGGCTCCCCGGATCGGGGGACTGATCCGGTCCTGGTCAGGTCATTGAGATGGGAGCTGTGCCAGTCCTGGTGAGCTCTTTGTGTGTGGGGTCTGTGCCAATCCCGGTGGGCTTTTGGATTTGGGGACCTGTGCCAGGCCTGTGGGATATTGGATTTGGGAGCTGTGCCAGTCCTGGTGGGCTCCTGGATTTGGGAGCTGGGCCAGATCTGGTGGATTATTGGATTTGGGAGCTGTGCGAACGTTGTGGGCTCTTGGATTTGGGAGCTGCGCGAGTCTGGGTGGGCTTTGGGATTTGGGAACTGTGCCAACGTTGGTGGGCTCTTTGATTTGGGAGCTGTGCCAGTCTTGTGGGCTTTTGGATCTGGGAGCTGTGCCAGGCCTGATGGGATCTTGGAGACAGGAGCTGTGCTAATCCTGGTGGACTCCTGGATTTGGGAGGTGTGCCAGTCCCTGGTGACTTTTGGAGCTGGGACCTGTGCCAGTCCTGGTGGGCTCTTGTCCCTTGATTGGCTGTACCAATCCCTGTGGGGTGTCAGTGTCCAGGTTGTGCCAATCCCAGTGGACTCTTGGAATTGGGAGCTGTGCCAGTCCTGGTGAGCTCCTGGATTTGGGAGCTGTGCCAGTCCTGGTGGGACCATGGATTTGGGAGCTGTGCCAGGCTTGCGGATTGCTGGATTTGGAAACTGTGTCAATCCCAGTAGACTCTGGAAATGGGACTTGAGCCAATCCTGGTGAGTTGCCAGTGTGGGGGTTTTGCCAGTCCGGATGGGCTTTTGGATTTGGGAACTCCAACAATCCTGGTGGGCTCCTGGATTTGGGAGCTGTGCCAGGCCTGGTGACTTTGGGAGCTGGGACCTGTGCCAGTCCTGGTGGGCTGTTGGGTGTGGGAGCTGTGCCAAGCGCGCTGGGCTCTGGGTGTGCAGGTTGTGCCAGTCTCAGTGGGCTCTGGGATTGGGAGCTGTGCCAGTCCTGGTGGGTTCCTGGGCTGGGGAACTGATCCAGTCTTGGTGGGGTCTTTGAGATGGGAGCTGTGCCAGTCCTGGTGGGCTCTTGGTGTGTGGGGTCTGTGCCAGTCCCGGTGGGCCCCTGGATTTGGGAGCTGTGCCAGGCTTGGTGACTTTTGGAATTGGGATCTGTGCCAGTCTTGGTGGCTCTTGGATTTGGGACCCTGTGCCAGGACTGAGGAAAATGGGATTTGGGAGGCTGTGCCAATGCTGGCGGGCTCTTGGATTTGGGAACTGATCCAGTCCCTGTGGGCTCCTGGATTTGGGACCTGTGCCAGACCTGGGGGATCTCGGATTTGGGATCTGTGCCAGTTCTGGTGGGCTCCTGGATTTGGGAACTGATCTAGTCCTGGTCGGGTCTTGAGATGGGAGCTGTGGACAGTCCCTGGTGAGCTCTTTGTGTGTGGGGGTCTGTGCCAGTCCTGGTGGGCTCCTGGATTTGGGAACTGTGCCAGGCTTGGTGACTTTTGGAATTGGGATCTGTGCCCAGTCCTGGTGGCTCATGGATTTGGGAGCTGTGCCAGTCCTGGTGGGGCTCCTGGATTTGGGAGCTGTGCCAGGCCTATGGAAAATGGATTTAGGAGCTGTTGCCAATGCTGGTGGGTTCTTGGATTTGGGAGCTGTGCCAGTTTTGGTGGGCTCCTGGATTTGGGAGGTGCGCCAATGCTGGTGGATTACTGGATTTGTCACTGTGCCAGGCCTGTGGGAATACCTGGATTTGGGAGCTGTGCCAGTCCCCGGTGGGGTCATGGATTTGGGAAACTGTGCCAGTCCTGGTGGGCTCTGGGATTTGGCAACTGTGCCCAATCCCAGCGGGCTCCTGGATTTGGGAGTTGTGCCAGTCCTGGTGGGTTCCTGATTTGGGATCTGTGCCAGTCCTGCTGGGCTCTGATTAGGGACATGTGCCAATCCTGGTGGCTCCTGGATTTGGGAGCTGCACAAGTCTGGGTGGGCTCTTTGATTTGGGAGCTGTGCCAGTCTGGGTGGGCTCCTGGATTTGGGAGCTGTGCCAGCCCTGTGGCAGCAGCACCACACACTTCCCCGGCATCAGGAGAGCTCCATGTGATCCACACCAGGGCTGTGCCCACCCGGAGCAGCCGCCCAGCCCCGGGCAGGAAAGGCTGGGCCAGCCTGACCCAGCTCCTAGCCGCGCTCTGCCCCCGCTTCCGCAGCCTCCGCTTCCCTTCCCCTTCCCCAGCAGCGCCGTGCCCGCCGTGCCCTGGCACAGCCAGGGCCTGGGGGTGCCCTCCCTCGAGCTCTGGGTGCTGCCAGCTCCAGATGGGACCCCTGGATCTGCCGGCATTCCCACGGTGGGCAGCAGGATCCAGAAGGAGAAAGGCCTGTCCCAGTTCCCTTTCCTGGGATACCTGCACCCTTTTCCAGGACACCAGGAGCCTCTGGAGCCTCATCCCGTGCAGGGTTGCCAGCCCACATTGTCCCAGCTCCACAGAAGCTCGGGAGCTTCCGGAGCTCTCCAGCCCCGGGCTGTGAACAGCCCTGTCCAGTTAGTTCCTCTTTCCAAGCCCAGGGTGGGACCAGCAGGAAAAGGGAAGCTAAAATTAATGGCATATCAGGGAAATCAGGGAAAAGCTGCAAAAGGATGGAAAAATCTCTGGGTGTGTCCTGGGGAGGGAGGGATAGCTGCGCCATAGCCTGGGGATTGGCTTCCTCCTGGGAGTGGGAATCCTCCTGGGAATGAGAACCTTCCATGGACCAGGGTCCTTCTGGGAATGAGAATCTTCCAGGGTACTGGGATCTTTCTGGGAATTAGAACCTTCCAGGGAACCAGGACCTTTCTGGGAATGAGAATCTTCTAGGAGACCAGGATCCTCCTGGGAATGAGAACCTCCCTGAAGATGAAGGTTTTCCTGGGAATGAAAACTTTCCTGGGGACCAGGATCCGCCTGGGACCAGAATCCACCCAGGAATGAGAACCTTCCTGAGGACCAACATCCTCCTGGTCCGAGCTTTTCCTGGGAATGAAAACCTTCCTGAGAATGAGAACCATCCTGAGGATGAGCATTTTCTTGGGAATGAGAACTTTCCTGGGAATGAAAACCTTCCTGGGAATGAGAACTTTCCTGGGGACCAACATCCTCCTCATTCCAGCATTTTCCTGGGACCAGCATTTTCCTGGGAATGAGAACTTTCCCTGGAGACCAACATCCTGCTGGGTCCAGCATTTTCCTGGGAATGAGAACCTTCCTGAGAGTGAGAACTTTTCTGAGGACCAGCATCCTCCTGGTTCTAGCATTTTCATGGGACCAGCATTTCTCTGGGAATGAGAACTTTCCTGGAAACCCCATTCTTCTGCGACCAGCTTTTTCCTGGGAATGAGAACCTTCCTGGGAGTGAGAACCTTCCTAGGGACCACCATTCTCCTGGGAACAACATCTACCTGGGAATGAGAACTTGCCTGAAGACCATCATTTTCTTGGGATGAGCATTTTCCTGGGAATGGGAACCTTAATGGGAATGAGAACTTTCCCTGGGGACCAACACCACCTGGTTCCAGCATTTTCCTGGGAATGAGAATCTTCCTGGGAATGAGAACTTTCCTGGGAACCACCATTCTTCTGGGACCAGCATCCACCTGGGAATGAGAACTTTCCTGAGGACCACCATTCTTCTGGGACCAGCATCTCCTGGGAATGAAAGCCTTCATGGGAATGAGAACTTTCCTGGAGACCAACATCCTCATGGTTCCAGCATTTTCCTGGGACCAGCATTTTCCTGGAAATGAGAACTTTCCTGAGGATCAGCATCCACCTGGGAATGGGAACCTTAATGGGAATGAGAACTTTCCCTGGGGGCAAACACCCTCCTGGTTCCAGCATTTTCATGGGACCAGCATTTTCCTGGAAATGAAAACTTTCCCTGGGGACCAACATCCTGCTGGTTCCAGCATTTTCCTGGTTCCAGCATGTTCATGGGACCAGCATTTTCCTGGGAATGAGAACCTTCCTGGACACCAACATCCTGCTGGGACCAGCACCCTCCTGGTTCCAGCATTTTCCTGGGACCAGCATTTTCCTGGGAACGAGAACTTTCCCTAGGGGCCAACATCCTCCTGGGATCAGCATTTTCATGGGACCAGCATTTTCCTAGGACCAACATTTTCCTGGGAGTGAGAACTTTCCTGGAGACCACCATCCTGCTGGGACCAGCGCGTTCCTGGGACGAAGCCCCCTCCCTGCCCCACGGGGTCCCGGCCCCCGCCCCGCGTGTCCCGCTCTCATTCCCGGGCCGGGTGGAGCGCGGTCCGCGGGGGCCGCGGCTCATTCCGTGCCCGGGAGGAATGCGGGATGGGCGGCGCGCCGCGGAGATAACCGGGAATTCGGCTGTGGGAGAGGAAAACACTGATGGGAAGAGTGGGAATAAATCACTCGTCCCGTGGCGGGTGCGGGCCGTGCCAGGGACCCCAAATCCAGGGCAAAATCCCCTATTCCCAGGAAAATCCCTCCTTTTCCATTTCCCAACACGGCCGTGGAGGGGGTGGAGGAAGAGGAGGCAGCGCTGTGGGGATGAAGCCGATTTCCCTCCAGCCCCTCCCGCATTCCTCCCTTCCCTTTCCTGGCGTGAAAAGTTGAAGGAAAAGGACAAACCAAATAAATCTGGGCTCGGCGGGGACGCCGCGGTGACACCCGCGTCACCGTCCCGGCGCTGGCACCTGAGTCAACACCGACTGGTTTTCTTTGGCTGGGGACACTGGGAAGCGCCGTGGGGTTCCAAACCGAGGGAAAAACTTGGGAATCCCGGTTGCTGGGACATTCCCGAGGTCCCCATTGAGGCTTCTCATCCCCGCACAGATGTTGGGGATGCCCCACCCCGAGCACATCTGGATTCCCTCGGGCTGGAATGCGCGGGGGTTCCAAGGGGGGGGGGGTGGCAGGTATGGAATTGTCCCCTCCCCGCCCTGCCCAGGGTCACCCGGGCCTGGGAACGCGGCTCCAGGCAGCACCAGGGAAATGTTTGCTTTGGCACGGGGGTGGCCGTGAGGCCCCCGGTGAGGCTGGGAGGCTCCCGGCTCCCCTCGGCTCCTCCCGGATCCCGCTGGGCTCCTCCAGCTCCTCCAGATCCCCTCAATCCCCTCCCAGTCCTCCCAGTTCACCCCATCTCCCCCTGATCTCCCAGCTCTGTCCAGATCCCCCGTCCCAGTACTCCCAGTTCACCCTGGTCGTGCTGGTTTCTGCTCCCCTCTCCCAGCTCGCCCTGACCCAAATCCCTCCCAGTTCCCCCAGTCCTCCCAGTTCCCCCGTCTCCTCCTGCTCTCTCTGGTCCCCCCCAGCTCCCCTCAATCCCACTCCAGCTCTCCAAGTTAACCCCGGCTCCTCCAATCCCCACCAGTCATCCCAGTTTGCCCTGGCCCTGCCGCCTCCTCCTGCTCTCCCCGGCTCCTCCCAGCTCCCCCCAGTCCCTCCCAGTATTCCCAGTTCATCCTGATCGTTCTGGTTTCTGCTCGCCCTGACCCCAGTCCCTCCCAGTCTTCCCAGTTCACCCATCTCCCCCTGGCTCTCCCAGTTCCCCCAGTCCTCCCAGTTCCCCCCGTCTCCTCCTGCTCTCTCTGGTCCCCCCCAGCTCCCCTCAATCCCACTCCAGTTCTCCCAGTTAACCCCGGCTCCCCCAGTTTCCCCCAAGTCATCCCAGTTTTCCCTGGCCCTGCTGCCTCCTCCTGCTCTCCCCGGCTCCTCCCAGCTCCCCCCAGTCACTCCCAGTATTCCCAGTTCATCCTGATCGTTCTGGTTTCTGCTCCCCTCTCCCAGCTCGCCCTGACCCCAGTCCCCTCCAGTCTTCCCAGTTCACCCATCTCCCCCTGGCTCTCCCAGTTCCCCCAGTCCTCACAGTTCCCCCCGTCTCCTCCTGCTCTTTCTGGTCCCCCCCCAGCTCCCCTCAATTCCACTCCAGTACTCCCAGTTAATCCCGGCTCCCCCAGTTCCTCTCCCAGTCCCCACCAGTCATCCCAGTTTGTCCTGACCCTGCTGCCTCCTCCTCCTGCTCTCCCTGCCTCCCCCAGCTCCCTCTGGTTTTTCCCAGATCGCCCCAATTCCATCTGGCTCCCCCCAGTCCCTCCCAGTTCTCACCATTCCCCCTGGCTCCTCCTGCTCCCCCCAGCTCCCCCCAATCCCTCCCAGTTCCCCCCAGTCTGGGCTCTGCAGATCCAGAGTGGGATCCCATGGAAGGGGGTGGGAGCCCGTGGTGTGACCCCATCCCAGGGCTGTCCCAGCCCTCCCGGTGTCACCTCGTGTCCCCAGATCTGGTCTGGGGGTGACTCTCAGCCCCACAGTGTGGGAAAAGAGGAGGGAACCCCCCAGCCAGGGGGGTTTTGGGGTCCCTGGGATGGGATGGGATCCATGGGATGGGATGGGGGAAGGAGCTCCCGCAGATCTGGGGGAGCACAAGTCCAACCCGGTGTCCTGGGGGTGTTTGGGACCCCCAAAATCTGGGGGTTCACAACCTCCAGCTCCAACTTCCAACCTGGGAATGCTTGGGATCTTTCAAATCCAGGGATTCACAACCCCTGCCCCATATTCCGCCCCGGGGATGTTTGGGATCTTTCAAATCTGGGGCTTCACAACCCCCAGCTCCAATTTCCACATTCCACTCTGGGAGAATTTGGGATCTTTTAAATCCAGGGTTTCACAATGTCCCAGCTCCATATTCTACCCTGGGAGAGTTTGGGATCTTTCAAATCCAGGGATTCACAATGTTCAAGCTCCAATTTCCACCCTGGGGATGTTTGGGATCTTTCAAATACAGAGATTCACAACCCCCAGCTCCAATTTCCACATTCCACTCTGGGAGCATTTGGGATCCTTTAAATACAGGGCTTCACGATGTCCCAGCTCAAATTTCCACCTTGGGGATGCTTGGGATCTTTCAAATCCAAGGATTCACAACCCCTACCTCATATTCCACCCTGGGAGCATTTGGGATCTTTCAAATCCAGGGATTCACAATGCCCTAGCCCAAATTTCCACCCTGGGGATGTCCCTCAAAATCTGGGACTTCACAACTTCCAGCTCAAATTTCCACCCTGGGGATGTTTGGGATCTTTCAAATTTGGGGGTTCAAAACCTCCAGCTCATATTTCCACCCTGAGAGTGTTTGGGATCTTTAAAATCCAGGGATTCACGATGTCCCAGCTCCAATTTCCATGCTGGGGATGTTTGGGACCTCCAAAATTTGGGGGTTCACAACCCCCAGCTCCATATTCTACCCTGGGAGAGTTTGGGATCTTTCAAATCCAGGGATTCACGATGTCCCAGCTCCAATTTCCATGCTGGGGATGTTTGGGACCTCCAAAATCTGAGGGTTCACAACCTCCAGCTCCTGTTTCCACCCTGAGAGTGTTTGGAATCTTTCAAATTTGGGTGTTCACAACCTCCAGCACCATATTCCACCCTGGGAGTGTTTGGGACCCTCCAGATCCAAGGATTCACAACCCCCCCCCGCCCCAATTTCCACCCCAATTCCTGGCCTTATTCCAGCAGGAATTTCAGGCTGAGCTGGTGCCTGGCTCCATGGAAACATTTTGGGTCGGATTCCTCTCATCCCGGAGCCTTGTCCATTCCCACGTGTGCGAGCTTCCAAGTGGAAAATCAATTCCTAATGCACAAACCTGGCTTTTACATTTCGGGAGCGCCGGGACGGAGCTGTCTCGAGCCACTGATCCCAAACGCCTCATTAGCTGCGGAGCGAGCCGGGCTCCCTGAGGAGGAGCGGGATGTGAATTATTCCTGCGACACCGGGAGCGGTGACGGTCCGAGGTAATGGGATCTGACACAGCCCCGCTCCTGCCGCGCTAATTCCCCATTCCCTAAATCTGCCGCAGTGCCCAGGCCAGGCAGGGACGCTCCGGGCACTGCAGGGGATTTGGTGGCGTCGCTCCAAATCCAGAATCCCAGGGTTTGCTTTTCCCAGTCAGTGTCTGCCTGGACAGAGGTCCCTGTCGGTGAGGGGATCCCAAATCCAGCTGTTACAGCCCCATCCTGGCTTGGGATGGTGTTCCCATTTCCCAGACCTGGAACCATGACAACCCCATCCTGGCTTGGGATGATGTTCCAACTTCCCAGACCCAGATCCAGGACAGCCCCATCCTGGTTTGGGATGATATTTCTACTTCCCAGACCTGGAACCATGACAACCCCATCCTGGCTTGGGATGATATTCCAACTTCCCATGACAGCCCCATCCTGGTTTGGGATGATATTCCAACTTCCCAGACCTGGATCCAGGACAGCCCCATCCTGGCTTGGGATGATATTTCTACTTCCCAGACCTGCAACAACGACAGCTCCATCCTGGCTTGGAATGATATCCCAACTTCCCAGACCAGGATCCCCAGGAGGACAGCCCCATTCTCCTTCAGGGTGAATCGTCATCCAGAACTGGAATTATGGCAGCCCTTTCCTGGCTTGGAATGATGCTCCATCCTCCTGGAGCCACAACATTCCCATCCTCCCACACCCAGAGACACAATGACCCCATCCTGGCTTGGGATGATGCTCCCTTATCACAGATCTGGAACCATGACAGCCTCATCCTGGCTTGGGATGATGTTCTACCATCCCAGATCCAGAACCATGACAGCCCCATCCTGGCTTGGGATGATGTTCCACCATCCCAGATCCAGAACCATGATAGCCCCATCCTGGCTTGGGATGATGTTCCAACTTCCCAGACCTGGAAATATGACTGCCCCATCCTCCCTCAGGGTGATGCTCCATCCTCTCATCCCCTGGAGCTATGACATTCCCATCTCCCTTGGAATGACGTTCCAGCCCCCCAGACCTGGAGCCAGGATGTTCCTGTACTTCCTTGGGATGATGTTCCAATTTCCCACACCCAGAGCCACAAAGTTCCCATCCTGACTTGGGATCATGTTCCATTATCCCAGACCCAGGACCGTGACAGCTCCATCCTGGATTGAGATGATGTTCCAGCTTCCCAGATCTGGATCCAGGACAGCTCCATCATTCCTCAAGATGATGTTCCATCTTCCTGCCCCTGGAGCCACAAAATTCCCACCTCCTCAGGAAGATGATCCAATCTCCCAAACCTGGAGCCAGGATGTCCCTGTGAGGGGTTAAATCCAGAAATTCCCATCCTGGAGATGAGGGAGGGAAATGATGAGGGACTCCCACCTTGGGATGATGTTCCAGCTTCACAGAGCCAGTGCCATGACATTTCCAGCCTCCCTTGGGATGATGCTCCCTCATCCCAGCCCTGGAACCATGACATTCCCATTCTGGTTTGGAGCGATGCTCCATCTTCTCCCCCCCTGGAACCACGACATTCCTTTGGGATAATGCTCCATCCTTCCCAGTGTGGCTCCATCAGGGACCACCCCACAGCAGTGAGGCTGCTCCAAAGGCATCCTGAGGAGCATTCCAAGAGCTCCAAACACCCTCCAGGCTCCTTGCGGGGTGACAAAGGCACTTGGGAATGTTTTGCTCCAAGGCCTGGGGTGGGATGTGGCCTTGCTCCACCCTCACAGGCAGGATCTGGCTTTTCCCAGCTCTGGGATAGGACCTGGATCTGGAATGTGGGGATCCCAACCACTCCAGCATCCCCCAGTGCCGGTTTTCAGCTTCTTTTTCTACCTCTGTTGAGACTGGGGTTGAAGGCACTCGAGACATTCAGGCTTAGATGTTTTTTATTGTTTTTATCAATATTACAGTCTCACAGCAGTGAGTCCTGCAGCATTTCACCAGCCAGGCACAAAATGGCCAATTACCTCTTGTTACAAGGTTTTTAAGGCTGAACTATCCAGTTAAGAAGTGACACCTAAATTATTTTCACTTTTAACCCAATAACTAATCACTCGAAATCCGCAATGTGGACTTTTTTGTCCAATTACAAAATACCACCCAAACCCATGGAGGAGAAGAGAATGAGGAGGAGAAGGAGAAGGAGAAGGAGAAGGAGAAGGAGAAGGAGAAGGAGAAGGAGAAGGAGAAGGAGAAGGAGAAGGAGAAGGAGAAGGAGAAGGAGAAGGAGAAGGAGAAGGAGAAGGAGAAGGAGCAGCCTCCACCCCAAACCCTCCATCTTGCTGTATATATATCACTATATTCTAAAACCTTAAACTCTAAGTTTTCCCCCCAGTGATATCAGACATTTCTATTCAAACTCCACAGCCACAATCCCAGTTCTGTCATTCCATTCTGGAATCTTTCTCCACGGCATCAGGTCAATGCAATGTTCTCCTGGGGGGTCATAGCCTGGCAGCACAGAAAGTCCGGAATTCTCAGCATCCAGAACTCCAACTCCTCAGCCCATGGAACGCTGGAGCACAGGGATGCAGAGCTGCCCTGGTTCCATCCCGGCCCCAATCCTGAGGGATCAAACCCTCCGCTCCCAACTCAGCTCCAGGGGGCCATTCCCAGCCTCTGGAGCTGCCTGGCACCACCAAAATCTCCCCAAAATCCCCACCTGAGGGGCTGCTGGGATGGGATTTTCTCGGTGGAAAATCATCCCACAGGCCCAAGGACTCATTTCCCCTGGGGGTTGTGGCTGTGTCCCTTTTTCCCACCCCCTGGATCCCTGGGAGCTGCTTGGGATTTTTGGGATGAGCCCCTCGGTGCCAGGAGATCCCAGTGTAGCGATTCCAGAGGCTGAGGGAAGGAGTGTGGGATGAGAAACGGCTTTTCCCACCCGTGGGAGGTTTGGTGAGGAACGACAACAGCAGCTTTGGGTTGGAAACGTCCCAGTTTGGGAGGAAAAGGCCTCTCCTGCCAAAACTCCTGGCAGGAAAACCGCGGATTGGAGCTCCCGGCGCTCACGGGGGAGTTCAGGGAAAGCGGCTTGGCTGGGAATGTTTGAGGCATCCTCCCCCATCCCGGGGTTCCCTGAGGGGTGCCCAGCTCAAGGGGGCACCCCAGGGCTGTCACCGAGTGGGACATGGGGACATTTTCCCCTCCCAGATCCGTCTCCAGCACTCGGAGCCAAAACTTTGGGAATCTTTGGCTGTGAGGGGAGTCCAGGATGCTCCCACCCCCCTCCTGAACATTCCTGGGATAGGGATGAGGATCCCAAAGTGCAGGAGGTGTTCAACATCACTCAGGGATGGCCGCTGTCACATCGATGTCCCCAACACCGCTCTCACTTCCAGCACCGCCGGGAACTCGGGAATTGCGGCGGCTGATCCGTGTTCCCAATCCGTGTTCCCGCTTTGCGACATCGTTTTGCATTTTGCTCCTCGTTTTTGCACTTTTCACGCTTTTCAGGACCTGAACCATCAGCCCTGGCAGCTGGAGGGGGTGGGAGCCCCCCTTTTCCCGCTGCAGGGATGTGGGAGAATGGGAAGAGCTCTTTTCTTCCCAAATCCTCAATTTTCTGCCCCAAGGAGTGGCTGGAGCTGAGGGGGGCTGAGAGATCCTGGGGAATTCCCGGCTCCCCAAATCCCTCTGGCCTCATCCAGCCAGGAGGGATCCCTGAGTTTGGGGTGCTCCAGAGGGTGGGAGAAGCAGGGGGACAGGGAATGCTCGGGATCATGGGCAGTGGGATATGTGGGACAATGGGAATGCTGCCGTGGGGTGGCAATGCCACAGTGGGACACTGGGGACAGATCCCAGACAGGGTGGGAGTCACTTTTCCCTCCCTCATCTCCAGGATGGGAATTTCTGGATTGAACCCCTCACAAGAGGTGACAAAGATCCCTGTGGAAAATGGAAAATCAAAATCCTGCTTGCAGCCCCCATTCCAAGCTGTCCTGGCTCCTCCATTCCCAAATCCCGGCTCCTGCTGCAGGGAAGGGTCCCAGGGGTGCCCCTGCCCGTGCCGTGGTGTCCCCCAGCCCCTCCTGTCCCCGTGTCCCCTCCCGGGGTGTCCCCCAGCCCCTCCTGAGGAAGAGGAGGGTGGGGAGGAGGCAGCTGCAAACCATTACCGAGGAGCAGGGGCTGCTCCGGGGGTCCCGCTCCGGAGGCTCCGGGTCAGGCCGAGTTCTCCGGGAAAGGAAAACAAACCGTGAGGGGCACGGCACGGGGGGGCTGCGGCAGCGCCGCCTCTCTGGGGTCCCCAGAGGGGGAATTGGGGTGCCCAGGGCCCCCTCGCCGTGCCCAGCTGTGCCCAGCTGTGTCTCTGCAGCGACAGTCCCCACCCTGAGTCACCAAAGCCACCCCTGGGACCCTTCCCTGCAGCAGGAGCCAGGATTTGGGAATGGAGGAGCCAGGACAGCTCGGAATGGGGGCTGCAGGCTGGATTTTGATTTTCCACAGGGATCTTTGTCACCTCTTGAGAGGGGTTCAATCCAGAAATTCCCGTCCTGGAGATGAGGGAGGGAAAAGTGACTCCCACCCTGCCTGGGATCTGTCCCCAGTGTCCCACTGTGGCATTGCCACCCCACGGCGGCATTCCCATTGTCCCACATATCCCACTGCCCATGATCCCGAGCATTCCCTGTCCCCCTGCTTCTCCCACCCTCTGGAGCACCCCAAACTCAGGGATCCCTCCTGGCCGGATGAGGCCAGAGGGATTTGAGGGACCCCCGGAGCAGCCCCCGCCCCTCGGTAATGGTTTGCAGCTGCCTCCTCTTCACCCTCCTCTTCCTCAGGAGGGGCTGGGGGACACCCCGAGAGGGGACATGGGGACAGGAGGGGCTGGGGGACACCGTGGCACGGCCAGGGACACCCGGGAGGGGACACAGGGGCATCATGAGGGGAAGGGTGTGGGCATGTGTGCACGTGGGTGTGTTTGGGTGTGCTTGTGTGTGCACACGTGTGTGTGTGTGCGTGTGTGATGCGTGTCTGTGGGTGTGCACGCGGGTGTGCACATGGGGTGCATGTGAACGTCACGTGTGCACACGTGTGTTTGTGTGTGTGGTGTGTGTGGATGGGTGCGCACACGCGGTGTGTGCACACATGGGTGTGCCCTTTGGGGTGTGCTCGTGTGTGTGGATGTGCAAATGGGGGCTGTGTGCGTGAACATGTGTGCACGTGTGTGTGCACACGTAGCTGTATGTGTGTGTGTGTGCACACATAGGTGAGCTCACGTGTGTGTGCGCACTGTGTGTGCACATGGGGGTGTGTGTGTGCACGTGTGAGAATGCGGGTGAGTTCACGTGTGTGCCTACTGTGTGTGCACATGAGTGTGTGTATGCACGTGTATGCACATGGGGGGTTCACATGTGTGTGCACATGGGTGGGCGCACACAGGTGTATGCACATCATGTGTGTGTGCGCATGGTGTGTGTGTGTGCACGCGTTGTGTGTGCACACGGGGTGTAGATACACATGTGTGCACGTGTGTGTGTGCACATGACTGTGGTGCCCACTTGTGTGAGTGTGTGTGCACACTGTGTGTGCTCATGGTGTGTATGTGCACGTGTGTGCATGTGCGTGTGTGCACATGGTGTGTGGGTGAGTGTGTGTGCGCGTCGTGTGTGCACACGGAGTGCAGGTATACATGTGTGCACGTGTGTGTGTGCACATGGCTGTGGTGTCTGTGTGTGTGAGTGTGTGTGCACATTGTGTGTGCACAGGGGGTGTATGTGCACGTGTGTGCATGTGTGTGTGTGTGCACATGGTGTGTGTGTGTGAGTGTGTGCACATTGTGTGTGCTCATGGTGTGTATGCACATGTGCGTGCACATATGTGTGTGTGCACATGGCTGTGGTGCCCACATGTGTGAGTGTGTGTGCATTGTGTGTGCTCATGGTATGTGCACGTGTGTGCATGTGTGTGTGTGCACATGGTGTGTGTGTGTGTGTGTGCGCGTTGTGTGTGCACACGGGGTGCAGGTATACATGTGTGTGCACGTGTGTGTGTTCACATGGCCATGGTGCCCACATGTGAGTGTGTGTGCATTGTGTGTGCACAGGGTGTGTATGTACATGTGTGTGCACGTGTGTGTGTGCACAGGGCTGTGGTGCCCACGTGTGTGTGTGTGTGTGCACATTGTGTGTGCACAGGAGGGGTATGTGCATGTGTGTGCACGTGTGTCTGTGCACATTGTGTGTGCACATGGGGTGTATGTACACGTGTGAGTGCATGTGTGCGTGCTCATGGTGTTCATGTGAACATGTGTGTATGCACAATGTGTGTGTGAACAAACGGGGTGTGTGTGTGCATGGAGTGTGTGAATGGATGCGTGCACACATGGGTGTGTGTGTGCATGAATGGGCGTGTGCACATGTGTGTGTGCATGGAGTGTGTGTGAATGGATGTGTGTGTGCACATGGGTGTGTTAATGGGTGTGTGCACACCTATGTGCGTGCATGTGCCTGTGAATGGATATGTGTGTGCACTGGAGTGTGTGAATGGGTGTGTGCACACGTGTGTGTGCGTGTATGTGTGCGCACACAGAATGTGTGAATGGGAGTGTGTGCGTGTATATGTGTGCACATGGAGTGTGTGTGTGCACGTGTGTGTGCCTGTGTGTGAATGGGTGTGCGTGCAGTGTGTGCATGTGTGCACATTGTGTGTGTGCATGTTTGCACGTGTGTGCACATGGAGTGTGTGTGCACGTGGAGTGTGTGTGTGTGTGCGCATGTGTGGGCACATGCTGGGTGTGCACAAGTGTGTGTGCACGTGTGTGTGTGCGCATGGGGTGTGTGCATATATGTATGTGTGAACATGAGTGTGTGTGTTTGTGTGTGTGAACAGATGTGTGTGTGTGCACATGGGGTGTGTGCGTGTGTGTGTGTGCTTGTGTGTGTGAACAGGTGCGTGTGCACGTGTGGGTGTGTGCACATGGGGCGTGTGCACGTGTGTCTGTGTGCGAGGCCAAGGGCTGTTTGTGCAAGACCACGCGTGTGTGCAAGAACCCGTGTGTGCGTGTGCAAGGCTGCAAACAGCACGTGTGTGTGTGTGTCTGTGCGTGTGTGTGTCTCTGTGTCTGTGTGTGTGTGTTTGTGTGTGTCTGTAGAGGCGTGGGGAGCCGAGTCCGTGTGGGTGTGCAAGACCACCCGTGTGTTCACCCGGCTGTGCAAGGGGCTGTTCTGAGCGCGCAGATCCCCACACGTGTGCAACAACACGCGTGTCCGAGAGCTCCTGCGCCCCGAGGGGAAACTGAGGCAGGCACGCGGTGCCCGCGGGTGCCCCCGAGCTCCGTCGGGGCTTTCCGGGGGCTCCCGGGGCTTTCCAACCCCAAAATCCCCAAAATCCCCCAAATCCCCGCGCGGGGACAGCGCCGGCGTGGGGAGGGGACAGCGGAGGGACCCCGGGCGTGTGGCAGAGCCAGCTTTGGGATGGGATGGCCGCCGGGAATTCGGGAATTCGGGTGGCACCGCGTCCCCCCCTCCCCGCGGGCGCCGTGCCCTTGGCGGGGCGGGGGAAGGAAGCGATCCAGCCCTTCCCCTCGCAGGGATCCAGCCCTGCTCCCGGAGCTCCGGGAGAGCGGCTGGGGGGGCTGGGGGGCTGCACCCCCTCCCCGCGGGGTCCCCTCGGCCTTGGGGTCACCTCGGTGGGCTGGGGACAATGTCCCTCATCCCGGTTTATCCGTCCCGATCCGCCAGCTCCGTGCGGGACACCCGGGGTGGGAGTGATGGTGGTGATGATGGTGATGATGATGATGATGATGATGATGAAGATTCCCCTCAACCCGCTGCAGGTCCCGCCCCAGTTTGTCCCCAGAAAAGCTGGGAAGGAGCAGACTGGGAGCACTGGGCAGCAGGGGAGGGGTTGTCTGCGTCCTGTCCCCGGTTCCCGAGTTGGGGAGGTGATGTCACCCCCATGTCCTGGTCGGGGACATCGCTGTCCCCACCGCTGTGGGTCCGGGCTGGGCTCCGGCCTCGCTTCCAGCCCCGGTTCTCCGTCCCCATCCCGGGTTTCCTGTCCCCGCGGCATTTCCATGGGCCGGGCCTCAATTCCCGGAAAGCGCTACCTCATCCCTGTCGGGGCGCCAGGGACGCAAACACGGGCGGAGCCCCCGCCCTTGTCCCTGTCCCCCCTCTCCAGAACCTTCCCCGGCTCCGGGGCAGCGGTGCCAGGCAGGGCTGGGGGGGCTGGACCCCCCAAAATCCCAGTACAGCACCAGGATAATCCCAAACGCTGCTCCGATATCCCCCGCTGGTCCCCTTCAGGGGTTGGAGGTCCCCTGGCTCAGGAGGTGGCACTTTGTCCCTTCCTCAGTGTCCCCCACTGGTGTCACCCCTGTGGTCACAGCTGGCGCATCCCGCTCCAGGCCACCACATTCCCAGCCAGGGCCTTCCTGACCTTGATGCCAATGATCCCAGGGGCTTGATCCCACTGATCCCAACAAACAAAATTATCCCAACCCTCAATGATCCCAAATCCCCAATGATCCCAAAACCCCAATGATCCCGGTGATCCCAAAAACAAAATTATCCCAGCCCTCAATGATCCCAAACCCCCAATAATCCCGGTGATCCCAAAACCAAAATTATCCCAGCCCTCAATGATCCCAAAACCCCAATGATCCTGGTGATCCCAAAACCAAAATTATCCCAACCCTCAATGATCCCAAAACCCCAATAATCCCGGTGATTCCAAAACCAAAATTATCCCAACCCTCAATGATCCCAAAACCTCAATGATCCCGGTGATCCCAAAACCAAAATTTTCCCAGCCCTCAATGATCCCAAACGTTTCCCCAATGACCCCAATGATCCCAACAAACAAAATGATCCCAGCCCTCAATGATCCCAAACCCACAATGACCCCAATGATCCCAACAAACAAAATGATCCCAGCCCTCGATGATCCCAAACCCACAATGATCTCAGTGACCCCAAATGATCCCAACAATCTCAGGGATCCAAATGATCTCAATTTTCCCACTGTTCCCAACGGTCTCACCGATCCCAATGTTGCCAGTGATCCCAATGACCCCAATTATCTCAGCAATCCTAATGATTTAAACAATCCAAATTATCTCAGCGATCCCAACAATCTCAGTGACCCCAGCGATCCGAATGATCCCAATTATCTCAACCATCCCAATTATCTCAGCGCTCCCGACTACCTCAACTCGGCGATCCCAAATATCTCAGTGATCCCAAATATCTCAGTTATGGGAACCATCCCAATGTTCTGCCCGTGCTTCTGAGGCTCCCACGGGTGGATTCTTCCCACTGTGGAGATTTTTGGGAATGACAGGACAGACCCTTTGTCTGCCTCCTTCCCCTGGGGTCTCACAGATCTGATCCCAAATCTGGATCCCAAATCTGGGATCCCCCAGCTCTGCTCCCACCCTTGGGGTCTCCCAGCTCTGATCCTAAATCTGGATCCCAAATCTGGGATCCCCTGGCTCTGCTCTCACCCTTGTGATCTCCCAGCTCTGATCCCAAATCTGGGATCCCCCAGCTCTGCTCTCACCCTCGGGGTCTCCCAGCTCTGATCCCAAATCTGGATCCCAAATCTGGGATCCCCCAGCTCTGCTCCCACCCTTGGGGTCTCCCTGCTCTGATCCCAAATCTGGGATCCCCCAACTCTGCTCCCACCCTTGTGATCTCCCAGCTCTGATCCCAAATCTGGATCCCAAATCTGGGATCCCCCAGCTCTGCTCCCACCCTCGGGGTCTCCCAGCTCTGATCCCAAATTTGGAATCCCCGGATCAGATCCCACGCCCGGGATCCAGGATCCCCCTTTGGGAACAGGAACGAGGAGAATCCCGGGATAACCCCGAGCTCTGGAGCCGGGATGGGGGCTGGATGTGGGGACAGAGCCGATGCCCCCCGGGACACGCGCGGTGACGAACCCGGCAGAGCGATTTACAGAATTCAGGGGGACACTGCGGGGTCTGGGGGTGGCCTGTCCCCTATCCCAGCCGGTTTGGGACCCTTGTCCCCGCTCGGCGGCCGTGGCCGGGCGGGGAGCGGAGGTTCCGCTGCCGGCGGGACTGGGGCTGGCCCTGCCTCCTCCTCCTCCTCCTCCTCCTCCCGCCGCTCCCGCTCCCACATCTGCAGCTGGAATTGCAATTTGAGGCGCTGCCTGGGCCGGGACAGGGAGTGGGAGGAAGCCGGAGCGCGGGGGGCTGCGCGGGGCCCCGGCGGGGACAGAGCCGCGGGCAGGACGGGGACAGAGCCACCAGCCCGGGGGACACGGCCCGGGTGACAAAGCGGGGGGTCCCCAACCTGTGTCCCCCCCCACAGCGGTGAGTGGTCAGCGGGGGGGGGGGCGGAAACCGGCGTGGGGACGCGGGGGACAGCTCTGTCCCCTGGCCGAGGTGAGGGTGGCACCGCCCCTGGGGTCGCCGCCCGGTTTGGGGACACCCGGGGGGTGCCAGGACTCCGCGGCCTCTTCCCAGTGGGAATCGGGAGGGAGGGGGGATGGACGCTCGGACACTGTCCCCGTGTGTCCTGTCCTGGGGGACACCGCTGGGACCATCGGGGACACCACAGGGACAGTGCCACAAAGTGCCAGCACCGTGCAGGGGACACCCCCGAGTGGCTCCTGTGTCCCAGCCGTGGCCGAGGGGACAGGGAAGGGCTCCAGGGAACCCCAAGAGCTCCGCGGGAGGATTTGGGGTGTCCCCAACCCCGCAGCCACGCTCAGCCCTGGCACAGCGGGGATGTGGGGACAAACAGCTCCTTCTGTCCCAGCACATCTGGATGGGAGCCCCACAGCTGCCCCGAGCCTCCCTGGTGTCCCGCGGGGTCACCCCGAGTTTGTCGGGTCACCCCGAGTTGTGGGGACACCCGAGTTGTGGGGACACCCCGAGTTTATGGCGTCACCCCGAATTTGTGGGAACACCCGAGTTTGTGGGGTCACACCAAGTCGTGGGGACACCCCGAATTTGTGGGGACACCCGAGTTTGTGGGAACACGCCGAGTTTGTGGGGTCACACCAAGTCGTGGGGACACCCCGAGTTTATGGGGTCACCCTGAGTTGTGAGGTCACCCCAGTTGTGGGGACTCGCTGAGTTTGTGGAGACACCCCCAATTGTGGGGTCACTCCGAGTTTTGGGGTTACCCGGAGTTTGTGGGATCACGCCGAGTTTATGGGGACACCCCGAATTTGTGGGATCACCCCGAGTTCTGGGGACGCACCGAGTTTGTGGGATCACCCCGAGTTTTGGGGTCACCGTGCCCGGCCAGTCCGTGCCCCTCTCGGCCGTGCCGCAGCCCCGGTGTCGCTCCCGGCTGCTCCACCCTGATCCCGTCCCAAACTTTGTTTCCTTTCCCCGTTTCCGTGAGCCCCCGCAGAGGCGGAAATGGTGGAAAATCCTCAAAATCGCCGCTCGGGGCGGAGGGAGCCCGGGAGGCACCGGGATCTGCCCCGGGAGGGACCCCCGGGGTCGGGGGCTTCGTCCCGTGTCCCCTGGGTGACAACAGCGCGGTCACTGGGGGACACTCGGGGGCTTGAGGCCACCCACTGTCCTCGCCTGGGAGGGGAATGGCACCTTGGGGACAAAGGTGGCTCTTGTCACCCCCTGCCACCCTGGACAAGGAGGATTTTGGGAATGGCACCTTGGGGACAAAGGTGGCTGTTGTCACCCCCTGCCACCCTGGGCAAGGAGGATTTTGGGAATGGCACCTTGGGGACAAAGGTGGCTGTTGTCACCCCCGGCCACCCTGGACAAGGAGGATTTTGGGAATGGCACCTTGGGGACGAAGGTGGCTCCTGTCACCCCCTGCCACCCTGGACAAGGAGGATTTTGGGAATGGCACCTTGGGGACAAAGGTGGCTCTTGTCACCCCCTGCCACCCTGGACAAGGAGGATTTTGGGAATGGCACCTTGGGGACAAAGGTGGCTGTTGTCACCCCCGGCCACCCTGGACAAGGAGGATTTTGGGAATGGCACCTTGGGGACGAAGGTGGCTCCTGTCACCCCCTGCCACCCTGGACAAGGAGGATTTTGGCCACCTGGAGCCTGAGGGGTCAGCACAGACCCCACAGCGACCCCCTGGACCCCCCCCCCCATGGCCGTGGAGGGACAGGGGACGAAGCCATGGAGCCACCAAGGGCTGGCGTGTCCCTCTGGGGGAGCTCAGGCTGCGGGGTTGGGGACATTGGGGACATCCCTGCTCATCCAAACCCACAGCCTCAGCCCCAGGCAGCTGGAAAGGGACACAAATCCCAGAGATGGGGTGGGGGTGATTTCCTGCGGGAAAACCTCCTGGAAAGCCCCATTTTGGTGGAAATGCCCCATTTTGGTGGAAAAGCTCAATTTTGGTGGAAAAGGACCCCTGGAGCACCCCCAGGACCCTCCCGTGTGACACCCCAGGGCCACCAGCACGGCCTTCCCTGCCCACAGCTCCGGGGTGGCCAGAGCTGGGCCCCCATTCCAGGGAAAACCTCCCCACCTGCTGTGGGTATCCCGAGGGATTGTAGGGAGGAGGGGAGGCTGTGGGGCCGTGAGGATTTTTTGGGAAGAGAGGAGGCCTTGGGGAATTTTTGGGAAGAGAGGAGGCTTTGGGGATTTTTTGGGAAGAGGGAGGCTGTGGGGCCATGGGGTTGTTTTGGGAAGAGGGGAGGCTGTGGGGATTTTTGGGAAGAGGGGAGGCTGTGGGGTCATTGGTGACTTTTGGGAAGAGGGGAGGCCATGGGGCTGTAGGAATGTTTTGGGAAGAGAGGAGGCTGTGGAGATTTTTTGGGAAGAGGGGAGGCTGTGGGGATTTTTGGGAAGGGCCATGGGGCCGTGAGGATTTTTTGGGAAGAGGGGAGGCCGTGGGGCCATTGGTGACTTTTGGGAAGAGGGGAGGCCGTGGGGCTGTAGGAATTTTTTGGGAAGAGGGGAGGCTGTGGAGATTTTCTGGGAAGAGGGGAAGCTGTGGGGCCGTGGGGTTGTTTTGGGAAAAGGGGAGGCCGTGAGGATTTTTTGGGAAGAGGGGAGGCCGTGGGGCCGTTGGTGACTTTTGGGAAGAGGGGAAGCTGTGGGGCTGTGAGTTTTTTTGGGAAGAGGGGAGGCTGTTGGCAATTTTTGGGAAGAGGGGAGGCTGTGGGGTTTGTGGGGATTTTTGGGAAGAGGGGAGGCTGTGGAGATTTTTGGGAAGAGGAGAGGCTGTGGGATTCGTGGGGATTTTTTGGGAAGAGGGGAGGCCGTGGGGCCATTGGTGACTTTTGGGAAGAGGGGCAGCTGTGGGGCTGTGAGGTTTTTTGGGAAGAGGGGAGGCCGTGGGGATTTTTTGGGAAGAGAGGAGGCTGTGGGGATTTTTTGGGAAGAGAGGAGGCTGTGGGGATTTTTTGGGAAGAAAGGAGGCTCTGGGGCCGGCAGCTCGTGGGTGGGTTTGGCTGGGGGTGAGGCCTCTCCCGATGAGCTCAGCCCTATCCCGAAGCTCTGGATTTGTGGGATGAGAGGGGCCGGCGCGGGATGGGGGGCTCGGGGGTGGTGGGAGGCTGTGGCCTCGGGAAGGGAGCCAGGAGCTGGGGTGTTATCCCTGGAAGAAGATTTGGAGCTGGTCCAGGCTGGGTTATAATCCCTGGGAAGAGCCAGGATCCCTTTGGACACCGCGTTTCCAACAGAAAATAAATTGGGATTTTTCCTAAATGAGCCCCCCCCAATAAAAGGAGTTTGGTTGAGGGTGAAAATGTGCAGGAACAGCAATTTCCACCCTGCACATCTGTATCCTGCACATCTGTCTGACCTGCTCGGTGACAGGAACTCGGGTCCCTGTCCCCACAGAGGCTGTGACAGCCGGGAACACCCTGGACAGTGACAGCGGCGTGTGCCCCAAACTGGGACAGCCACACCCCACTGTGGGCTGGGATTTGGGGTCCCCTCCTGCCAACCCTACAAATCCCAGCCTCGTCCCTGGTGTGGTTTTTTGGGGGTAGTGACACCGAGGGGACACTGAGGGGACACCGTGGCCACCCCACGCCACCGACGGGACACAGGGATGGATTTTGTCCCTTCCTTTTCCAGGTGGGCAGCGAGGCCATGGCGATGCTCCTGGAGCCTGGGATGCAGAGCCTACGGATGGGTAAGGACGTCCCCAGGGGGTGGCACTGGCTGAGATGTCCCCTGACCCCACCAGATGATCACTCCATGTCTGGGTCCCTCGCTGTCCCCCCTCTGTGTCCCCTCCACAGCTCCCAGGGTGGGGGAACCAGAGCCAGCTGTGGGAGGAAACCTGATCCCTCCATCCCAAACCTGATCCCTCCATCCCAAACCTGATCCCTCCATCCCAAACCTGATCCCTCCATCCCAAACCTGATCCCTCCATTCCAAACCTGATCCCACCATCCCAAACCTCATCCCACCATCCCAAACCTGATCCCTCCATCCCAAACCTGATCCCACCATTCCAAACCTCATCCCACCATTCCAAACCTCATCCCACCATCCCAAACCTGATCCCTCCATCCCAAACCTCATCTCACCATTCCAAACCTCATCCCACCATTCCAAACCTCATCCCACCATCCCAAACCTGATCCCACCATTCCAAACCTCATCCCACCATCCCAAACCTGATCCCTCCATTCCAAACCTGATCCCACCATTCCAAACCTGATCCCTCCATCCCAAACCTGATCTCTCCATCCCAAACCTCATCCCACCATCCCAAACCTGATCCCACCATTCCAAACCTGATCCCTCCATCCCAAACCTGATCTCTCCATCCCAAACCTGATCCCACCATTCCAAACCTGATCCCTCCATCCCAAACCTGATCTCTCCATCCCAAACCTGATCCCACCATCCCAAACCTGATCCCACCATTCCAAACCTGATCCCACCATCCCAAACCTGATCTCTCCATCCCAAACCTGATCCCTCCATCCCAAACCTGATCTCTCCATCCCAAACCTGATCCCACCATCCCAAACCTGATCCCACCATTCCAAACCTGATCCCACCATTCCAAACCTGATCCCTCCATCCCAAACCTGATCTCTCCATCCCAAACCTGATCCCTCCATCCCAAACCTGATCTCTCCATCCCAAACCTGATCCCACCATCCCAAACCTGATCCCACCATTCCAAACCTGATCCCTCCATCCCAAACCTGATCCCACCATCCCAAACCCGATCCTGCCATCCCAAACCCGGGTCCCACCATCCCAAACCTGATCTCTCCATCCCAACCCCATCCCACCGTCCCAAACCCGATCCCGCCATCCCAAACCCGATCCTGCCACCCCAAATGTGATCCTGACACCCCAAACCTGAGCCCTCCACCCCAAACTTCATCTTGCCATTCCACACCTCATTCTTCCATCCCAAACCTGATCCCACCATCCCAAATCCAGGAATCCAATCTCAAACCTGACCCCGCCATCCCAAACCTGCTCCTTCCATCCCAAACGTGATCCCACCATCCCAAATTCAGGAATGCAGAGGCCGTGGCAGGATTTCCCCCCTGACCCCGGTCCTTCTCCTCAGGAATGAGGTTTCATGTCCAAGGCTCTCCAGAGCCCCTGGGATGTCACCGTCCCCCCTGGCTCTGTCGCACGTGGAGGCGGCACAGGGACCGTTCCCATTTGTCTGGGATGAAATATTTATGGGACAGACACGGATACAGGGAAAGGCACTTAGGGAGCGGGTGTAGGGGACAGCAGACGTGTCACCAGCACAGCTCCGGGGTGGGGACACGGCAATCGCTGTCCCCAGCTCTGTGATGTGGCTCTTCCCCAGACACAGAAAGTCAGGATCAGACCAATCCCGATCCCAATCCCAATCCCAATCCCATGGCGGCTGCTGTTGGGGAATCCCAGAGCATTCCTTGGGTCTCCTGAGTTTCCTGAAGGTGCCCCAGTGGCTGTCCCAGGGCAAACTGGTGGCACTGGGAGCCAGGGTGGGTTTGTCCAGACTCCAGCGAAGGTGAGATGGAGTTTTGTTCTTCCTGGAGGATCCTCTGCTCTCCCCAAATCCCTCCAACCACGGAGCCTCCTCTGTTCCCAAATCCCTCCAGAGCCCAGCTGGGGGTGGGTGCTGCTCATCCCCGCTCTCGTGGCCCCAATCCCAGCTGGATCCCGGCAGGATCCCGGCAGGATCCCGGCAGGATCGGCAATCCCACAGCACAGGTTTTAGGGCCGACGGTCCCCTCCGCCTCGCCGGTGTCACGGCCTGGACCCCACACCCCATTCCCAACACTTTACCCCATCCCAATCCCTTGGGAAAGCCGCTCCCCAGCTCCTTCCAGCTGGGGCCGCTCCAGCGGCTCTGTCGTGGGCGGTGATTAATTAATGCCGGCGCTAATTGGAGCCAGGTGCCCGGGGCAGCGCGGGCGGGACAGCCCCGTGTCCCCGGGACTCTGGGGCTCACCCCATCCCGATTTTGGGATCATCGGGGGTCCCTGGGCCTGGAATTCTGCTGCTGGAGGGGACAGAGGCGGGTGGTGGCTTCAGGAGGAGGAAGAGGAGGAGGGAAAATTTTCTTTACCCGTGATTCCCACCCCCAGATTTTGGGATTACCACGGGCCCACGGAGCTTCCAGGGTGTCCAGGAAACCGGGATGTTCTGGAGCGTGGCCGAGGGTCTGAGGTGGATCCACCCTCCCTCGCTTGTTCTCCATGGATTTGAAACGCAGACATTTCCTTTCTTTCTTTCCAAGTTTTCCTCCATTCCTACTGAATCCAAACCTTCCAGCTGCTGGCCTGGAGCAGCTTCCCCTGGAAGCGTCCCCTTGGACACGTCCCTGGAATAGTCCAAGGCTGTGTTGGATCCACCTGGGATAATGGAAGGCGTCCCTGCCCATGGATGGGGTGGCACTGGATGGGATTTAGGAACCTTCCCAATTCCAGCCATCCCACAATTCCATGATTTTATGAACTCCACATCTGGAGACCCCACAGTGACCCTGTCCCCTGCACCCCCACATCCACCCCCGATCTGTCTCCATCAGGACGTCTTGGGTGGTTTCTCCTTGAGGGAAGGATTTGGGCAGGGCTGGGATCCGGTTCCACCTGGATCTGTCTCCATTGGGATGTCCCAGGTGGTCTCTTCCTGGGGAATGGTCTTTGGGAAGGGCTGGGATCCTTTCCCACCTGGATCCATCTCCATCAGGATGTCCCAGGTGGTCTTTCCTTGGGGAAGGGTCTTTGGGAAGGGCTGGGATCCCTTCTCATGTGGATCCGTCTCCATTGGGATGTCCCAGCTGGTCTCTCCTTGGGGAAAGGATTTGGGGAGGGCTGGGAAACCTTCCCACCTGTAGCCATCTCCATTGGGACGTCCTGGGTGGTCTGCCCTTGGGGAAGGGTCTTTGGGGTCCCCCAGACTCTCCCGTCCGTGTCCCCAGGTGCCAACGGTGAGCGGTGCCCGACGCCGTCCCCACCCGGCTCCCCGGGAACGCCTCACGACAGCTGCAGCATCGCCCCGCTGACGCCCTCCCAGTCACCGGTGAGTGTGGCACCAGTAGGACCATGGTGGGACAAGTAAGGCCATGATGGGGTCCCCAGTAAGGCAGCTTTGGGGTCCCAGTATGGCCATTGTGGGGTTCCCAATAAGACCATTATGGGGTTCCCAGTAAGGCAGTTTTGGGGTCCCAGTAAGGCCATTGTAGGATTCCCAGTAAGGTTGTTATGAAGTCGCTGTATGGCCATTGTGGAGTCCCCAGTAAGACCATTATGGTGTTCCCAGTAAGGCCATTATGGGGTTCCCAGTAAGGCAGTTTTGGGGGTCCCAGTAAGGCCATTATGGGGTCCCCAGTAAGGCAGTTTTGGGGTCCCAGTATGGCCATTGTGGGGCTTCCAGTAAGGCCATTATGGGGTTCCCAATAAGGTTGTTATGAAGTTGTTGTATGGCCATTATGGGGTTCCCAGTAAGGTCATTGTGGGGTCCCAGTAAGGCCACTATGGTGTACCCAGTAAGGCAGTTTTGGGGTCCCAGTATGGCCATTGTGGGGCTTCCAGTATGGCCGTTATGGGGTTCCCAGTAAGGTCATTGTGGGGTCCCCAATAAGACCATTAAGGCATTGTGGGGTCCCCAATAAGGTCATTGTGGGGTTCCCAATAAGACCATTATGGCCATTATGGGGTTCCCAGTAAGGCAGTTTTTGAGTCTTAGTATGGCCATTATGGGCTTCCCAGTAAGGCAGTTTTGGGGTCCCCAGTAAAACCATTACAGTGTTCCTAGTAGGGCAGTTTTGGGGTCCTAGTATGGCCATTATGGGGTTCCCAGTAAGGTCATTGTGGGGTCCCAGTAAGGCCACAGTGGGGTCCCCAATAAAACTATTATGGTGTTACCAGTAAGGCAGTTTTGGAGTCCCAGTAAGACCATTATAGAGTTCCCAGCAAGGCTGTTGTGGCGTCCCAGTAAGGCAGTTTTGGGGTCCCAGTAAGGCAGTTTTGGGGTCCCAGTAAGCCCACTGGGGTCTGTCCCCCTGTCCTTTCCCCCTCTGGTCCTTCCCCAGTTCCTGCTCCCCCTCCCCTCCCAGTCCAGCCTCCATCCCCCTCCAGTCCCACAGGATGGGTCAGTCTATCCCCAGGACCACTATCCATGGGATTTTCAGCATGGAGGGGTTTTCTTGCTCTGGAATGACCCAGCAGGAAAAATTTAACCCCACGAAACTCTTCCCCTCCTCCGGGGCCACCGGGTGTGGGAGGCCGCGTTCCAGAGACGGATCCTCCCTGGAGTTCCTTGTCCCTGCACATTCCTGCACCGGCCGCCTCTTCCCTGCTGATCCCGGCATTTTTCCCGGCCAGCTCGTGTCCTCACTTATCAAATCTGGGGACATTATGAGTTAAGGAGGCTTTCAGCTTCCCGTGGTGACGTGGGGACAGGGCCTTGTCACATCCCTATGGCTTCTTCGGCACGGGGACAGCCCCGGAGGGAAGGGACATGAAGTGGGGACAGGAAAAGTGTGGGAGCAGCAGCGGGAACATCCCAAAATGTCTGTCCAGGGGGGATTTTCAGCTGGGTGACCCTTGGGGACACCTGGGACAAGGTGAGATTGAACACAGGGAAAGTTCTCAGCTGGGTGACCCTGGGGACACCTGGGATGATGTCACCCAGTTCAGGATGGGGAGCAGGGAAGGGTTTGGGTTCAGTGACCCATGGGGACACCTGGGACAATGCCCCTTGGACTGAGACGGGACACAGGGAAGGGTTTGGATTGGGTGACACATAGGGACACCTGAGATGATGTCACCCATTCCAAGATGGGGAGCAGGGAAGGGTTGGGGCTCAGTGACCCTTGGGGACACCTGGGACAATGTCCCTTGGACTGAGATGGGACACAGGGAAGGGTTTTGGCTGGGTGACCCTTGGGGACATCTAGGATGATGTCACCTCGTCCAGGATGGGAAGCAAGGAATGGTTTGGGTTCAGTGACCCTTGGAGACTCCTGGGACAATGTCCCTTGGACTGAGACTGGACACAGGGAATAATTTGGGTTCAGTGACCCCTGGGGACACCTGAGATGATGTCACCTTGTCCAAGATGGGAAACAGGGAATGGTTTGTGTTCAGTGACCCATGGGGACACCTGGGACAATGTCCCTTGGAGTGACACTGGATATAGGGAACAATTTGGGTGTAGTGACCCATGGGGACACCTGGGACAATGTCCCTTGGACTGAGACTGGACACAGCGAAGGTTTTTGGGAATCTTGCCTCTAATTTCCAAGTCCAGGTGAGGGGGCACTCAGCACAAAAAGAACCCCAGGAGCCTCCAACCACCCTGGCTGCTCCCATGGGCATCCATCCCTCTCCAGGGCTGCCCAAATCCCTGTGTCCCATGGAAACTGCCTTTGGGAATGACCGCAGCCACCCCATGGAATATGGGAGACCCTTTTCCCCACTTTTCCCATCCCCAGTTGAAGATGTATAAGAAGAAGAATCACCCACCAGGAAATCCCTGAACTGGGTAAAAATCCAGGAAAAATCCTGAAAATTCAGGAAAAAATCCTGAAAATCCTGGGAAATTGAATGAGTTCCTGGGGTCTTTACCACTTTTCTGGGATCCCCCCAGTCTAAATTGAGTGCTTGACCCCATTCCTTGCCTTCCTTGCCTCCTGTGGAATATGGGAGATGTTTTTCCCAATGACTAAAGATGAATAAAAATAATTACCCATCAGAGAATCATCAAACTGGGTGAAAATCCAGGAAAAATTGTGAAAATTCAGGAAAAAATCCTGAAAATCATGGGATAATGAAGTTGTTCCTGGGGTTTTCATGGCTTTTCTGGAATCCCCCAGTCCCAAGTGAGTGCTTGATCCTGTTCCTTGCCTTCCAGCGGAGCGAGGCGCGTTCCCAGCCGGCGCCGTCCTTCTCCGTGGTGGTGGCCATCGACTTCGGCACCACCTCCAGCGGTTACGCCTTCAGCTTCACCAGCGACCCCGAGGCCATCCACATGATGAGGTGAGCGCCTGTCGGGGGCCCCGGAGCTGGGAAAGGACTTTTATGGCCCCAAAATGGTCAGAGGTTGGCTTGGTGGGAGATGGTTCCTGGCAGCAGTGGGTGGAAGGTGTGGGGAGAGGATACTAAAAGGGATGGAGTCCCTCTGCTCTGGAGCCAGGCTGGGAGAGCTGGGAATGTTCCCCTGGAGAAGGGGAAAATCCAGGGAATCCTCAGAGTCCCTGGAGGGGCTCCAGGAGAGCTGGAGAGGGACTGGGGACAAGGCCTGCAGGGACAGGAGCCAGGGAATGGCTCCCACTGGGAAAGGGGAGATTGGGCTGGGATCTTGGCAAGGAATTCCTGGCTGGGCTGGAATTCCCAGATTTTTTGTGGCTGCCCCTGGATCCCTGGCAGTGCCCAAGGCCAGGCTGGATGGACTTGGATCCACCTGCGATGGTGAGAGGTGTCCCTGCCATGGAAATAGGTGGCACTCGGTGGTCTTCAAAGTCCCTCCAAACCAGTCTGGAATTCCATGAAATCCCTCAGAGGATGGAGAGGGATCACCCCTGCCCCTTTGTCCTCCTTTAAGGTCTAAGGCCATGCCCATAGAAACAAATTAAACCTGGCAGGACCCATTCCCTGGATGCTCACCTGCTCCGGCTCCTCTTTGCAGGAAATGGGAGGGAGGGGACCCGGGCGTGGCCAACCAGAAGACCCCCACCAGCCTCCTGCTGACCCCGGAGGGGACATTCCACAGCTTCGGCTACACCGCCCGCGACTACTACCACGACCTGGACCCCGAGGAGGCCCGCGAGTGGTTCTACTTCGAGAAGTTTAAGATGAAGATCCACAGCACCAGCGTGAGTCCCTGCTCCCATCCTGACATTCCCGGTGTTCCCAGGAGGATCCTGGCCAGGCTGGGAATTGAAATGTTGGGAAAAACCCCCTATTTTAGCCCATATTAGGGGGTGAATTTGAGGTTCTCCCATCCCAGCTGCTCCAGGGTGGGTGGATGTAGCTGCATGAAGCTTCAGGTGCCTGAGCTCCAGCTGGGGCACAGAAGGATGAGCAGTTTAAGATGAAGATCCACAGCACCAGCGTGCGTCCCTGATCTCATCCTGATGTTCCTGGTGTTCCCAGGGGGATCCTGGCCAGGCTGGGAATTGAAATGTTGGGAAAAAAATCCCTATTTTAGACCATTTTAGGGGGTGAATTTGAGGTTCTCCCATCCAAGCTGCTCCAGGGTGGGTGGATGTAGCTGCACAAAGCTTCAGGTGCCTGAGCTCCAGCTGGGGCACAGCAGGATGAGCAAATTCCAGAGGTTTGGTGATGGATCCGTCCAGCTCCCGGCCTCTGGTGTGATCCATTTGCTGTTCCCGGCAGGATCTGACCATGAAAACCGAGCTGGAAGCTGTCAACGGGAAGAAGATGCCGGCACTGGAGGTGTTTGCCCACGCGCTGCGCTTCTTCAAGCAGCACGCCGTGCAGGTGGGGCCACCTCCATCCCTCCTCCTCCTTCCCAGCTGGAATCCTCTGTGTCCTCTCTGTGCATTCCATGGGAGGGTGGGGAGGCCCTGGAATGGAATTCCCAGATTTGCTGAGGCTGCCCTATCCCTGGAAGGGTCCAAGGTTGGACACTGGGGCTTGGAGTGGCCTGGGATAGTGGGAGGTGTCCCTGGATGGGATTTGAGGTCCCTTCCCACCCAAACCATTCCGTGGTTCGCCGGGAGCCCCCAGGTGTCACGTCCTGCTTGTCCCCTGGCAGGAGCTGAAGGACCAGTGCCCGTCCCTGCCTGAGAGCGACGCCATCCGCTGGGTGCTCACCGTGCCGGCCATCTGGAAGCAGCCGGCCAAGCAGTTCATGCGGGAAGCAGCCTACAAGGTGGGCGACTCTGGAGGTGACCACAGGGTGACCCTCACAGGGGTTGTGGTGTCCAGGGTATCCCCTTCCTCCTTCAAACAGAACTCCCACTGCCCGAGGGTAGCGTTAGGTGGGATACTGGGAGGGAATTCCTGGCTGGGAGGGTGGGGAGGGGCTGGGATGGAATTCCCAGATTTGCTGTGGCTGCCCCTGGATCCCTGGAAGCATCCAAGGCCAGGTTGGATGGATTTGGATCCACCGGGGATAGTGGGAGGTGTCCCTGCCCATGGATGGGGTGGGAGTGGGATGGGATTTAAGGTCCTTCCAATCCAAAAGTCATTGGGTGAGAGGGTGGATAATTTGCCAGGTAGGTGGTTAAGTGGATGGTTGGGTGGTTGGTTCAATTGTTCAGTGGTTGGGTGGTTGGTTTGGTGCTCGGGTCGTTGGTTGAGCAGTTGTCTGGTTGAGTGGTTGGTCGATGTGTTCGTTGAGCAGTTGCTTGGTTGGTTGAATGGGTGGGTCATTGGTTGGGAGGTTGGCTGGGTGGCTGCTTGAGCAGCTTGGCCGTTGGTTGGGTGATTGGTTTGGTGGCTGGGCCATTGGTTGAGCTGTTGGTTGGTCGGTTGAGTGCTTGGTTTGGTGTTCAGGACATTGGTTGGTTCATTGGTTGACTGTGTCATTGGTGGAGCAGTTGGATGATTGGTTGGGTGGTTGATTGTGTGGTTGGGTCAGGGGCTGTGTGGTTAGATGGTTGGTTATGTGGTTGGTTTGGTGATCAGTTCTTTGGTTGTGTGGTTGGTTGGATGGTTGGTTGGGTGGTGAGGTTGTTGATTGGTTGGGTGACTGGTTGGTTTGGTTGGGTGGTTGGTTGGGTGGTTGGTTGGGTGGTGAGGTCATCAGTTGGTTCGGTGATTGTTGGGATGGTTGGTTTGGTGGTCAAGTAATTGGTTGGGTGGTTGGTTTTGGGGTGAGGTTGTTGGTTGTGTGGTTGGTTGAATGGTTAGTTGGGTGGTGAGGTCATTGGTTTGTTGGGTGGTTGGTTGGTTTGGTGGTCAGGTTGTTGGTTTGGTGACTGGTTTGGTGGTGAGGTCATTGGTTTTGTGGTTGGATGGATGGTTGGTTTGGTGGTGAGGACATTGGTTTGTTGGGTGTTGGGTGGATGGTTGGTTTGGTGGTAAGGTCATTGGTTGTGTGGTTGGATGGTTGGTTTCATGGTGAGGTCATTGGTTGGTTGTGTGGTTGACTGTGTGGTTGGTTTGGTGGTGAGGTTGTTGGTTTTGTGGTTGGTTAGATGGTTAGGGTTAGTTAGGTGGTGAGGTCATTGGTTGGTTGTGTGGTTGGTTTGGTGATCAGATCTTTGGTTGTGTGGTTGGTTGGATGGTTGGTCTGGTGGTCAAGTAATCGGTTGGGTGGTTGGTTTTGGGGTGAGGTTGTTGGTTGTGTGGTTGGGTGGATGGTTGGTTTGGTGGTGAGGTCATTGGTTGGTTTGGTGGTGAGGTTGTTGGTTTTGTGGTTGGTTAGATGGTTAGTTGGATGGTGAGGTCATTGGTTGGTTGTATGGTTGGTTTGGTGAACAGGTCATTGGTTGTTTGGGTGGCTGGATGGGTGGTGAGGTGGTTGGTTGTGTGGTTGGTTGTGCGGCTGGTTGGGCAGTTGGGTGGATTTATGGCAGGTTGAGTGGTTGGGTGGTCAGCTGTGTGCTTGGGCTGTTGGTTGTGCGGTTGGTTGGGTGGTTGGTTTGGTGGTCAGTTCATTGGTTGTGTGGTTGGTTGGGTGGTTTGTTGTGTGGTTGGTTGGGTGGTGAGGTCGTTGGTTTTGTCGTTGGTTAGATGGTTAGTTGGGTGGTGAGGTCGTTGGTTTTGTGGTTGGTTAGATGGTTAGTTGGGTGGTGAGGTCGTTGGTTGGTTGGGTGGTTGGTTGCATGGCTGGTTTGGTGGTCGGGTCATTGGTTGTTTGGGTGGCTGGATGGGTGGTGAGGTGGTTGGTTGTGTGGTTGGTGGTGTGGTTGGTTCGGTGGTCAGTTCATTGGTTGGGTGGTTGGTTGGGTGCTTGGGTGGATTTATGGCAGGTCGAGCAGTCGGGTGATCAGCTGCATGCTTGGATTGTTGGCTGAGCTGTTGGGTCACGGGCTGGGCGGTTGATTGGCCGGTTGAGTTTTTGGGTGAATATTCAGATACTGGCGAGTATTGGTTCCTCCCGCATCCCACAATTCCAGACCCGTTTGACCACCGAGGGCATGGGGACACGCCCGGGAACCCCCAGTCCCCATCCCCGTCCCCTCCCTGTCACCGCGTGTCCCCGCAGGCCGGGCTGGTGTCCCCGGAGACGCCGGAGCAGCTGCCTGATCGCGCTGGAGCCCGAGGCCGCCTCCATTTACTGCCGGAAGCTGCGGCTGCACCAACTGATCGAGCTGAGCTGCCGCCCCCCCGGCCAACGGGGCCGAGACCCCCCCACCCCATCGACTCCAGCTTCCGGCAGGGTGAGGGGCACAGGGAGTGGGGTCGGGATAGGGCAGGGGGCAGGGGGCAGGAGGAGAAGGGAATGGGGTCAGGATAGGGCTGGGGCTGGAGGAGCAGGGAATGGGGTCGGGGTAGGGCTGGGGGCTGGAGGAATGAAATTCCTGGCAGGATGGAGGAGGATCGAGCAGGGAATGGGGTCGGGATAGGGCAGGGGCTGGAGGAGCAGGGAATGGGGTCGGGATAGGGCAGGGGCTGGAGGAGCAGGGAATGGGGTCAGGATAGGGCCGGGGCTGGAGGGGCAGGGAATGGGGTTGGGATAGGGCAGGGGCTGGAGGAATGAAATTCCTGGAGGATGGAGCAGGATGGAGCAGGGAATGGGGTCGGGATAGGGCAGCGGCCGCAGGAGCAGGGAATGGGGTCAGGATAGGGCAGGGGCTGGAAGAGCAGGGAATGGGATCCTGCCCTGCATGCCAGGTCTGCAGGGTCCATCAGCTGCCACGGCTGGGGAAGTCCCTGGAGACCCCATTCCCAGAGAGTCCCCATCCCTAGAGACACCCCCCATTGCCAGAGACCTCCTAGTCCTCAGAGACCCCCTGTCCCCAGAGATCCCCCCCCCCATTGTCAGAAACCCTATTCCCAGAGACCCCTGTTCCCAGAGACCCTCCCATTCCCAGAGATTTCCCATCCTCACACGCCATTCC